>CM046468.1:1554279-1556779 GCA_025506415.1 Flaveria robusta
GAAAGAAGCGACGGGGGGATGGATTGGAATGAAGGGATGAAGGAGGGCCGGCCTGCCCAAAAAGTAGACCAAAATAACTAGCTTCTAGTCCAACTAGCTAGAGCTCCAGCCCAAGCCTCCAAATCGAAGCTTCGGAGAGCCTTCTCCCATGCGATGAGATGAATTTTGTCTCTCCATCCAACACCAGGCCGTGGACATCTCGTCCGAATTCCTTCAATCCTAGCAGCCATTCCTTTTGGGACCCCGGACAAGGAGGGAATAAAGGCAAGCTTTGAAGACTCAATCAACTCGGCCCCGCTTGTCAAAATACTGAAAGCGAATGTGAAGCATGTGTTTCGTTTACATTCTAACTATTTTCCCATAGTTAAGAGAGTCAAGACGATCTTCCTTTTCTTTTGCCCTATCCACATAGAGAATAAATCTTTTTCTGAAGAAATATTAGCAAGACCCTGGCTTTTTTGTATGAATGGAACTTGGTCTTTGACATCAAAAAAGAAGGTTGTAATAATGAAAGGGACATCTGATCATTTTGTCCTAGCTAGTGGAACAATAGAGAAGAAGTGTCTAATTGTACTTATGGTCCTTTGTTTCCAAATAGAAAGACACCAAATTCTCCGGGAAGCCCTATCTTTCGAAGGACTTCTCGATTTGCTCCCCCTGACGAGCCCCCTCCAGCCTACCCGCCAGACCACCCCTTTTATCTCTCGCGACCGACCCTTGTTAGTTCGTAGAGCCGACGCTGAACGGCCAACCTCATGGATCCCCTATGCGGTGGGTTTGAATCCCACAGAAGTGAAATTGCTTGGTTTCTCACATAGACTTTAGTGAGTAGTGAGCTGCTTGAGATAGGGCGATGCCGTTCGCTTGCTAATGAGTTCGGTAGCAGCCTACTTTCTATAATGAAGTGAAAACAGGCTTGTGAAAGGAAGCTACTTACGTTCGAACTGAGATTTCTTCTCTATATAATAAAAACTAGTATATGAAAATTGATAGGGAAAGTACACGGGGCACTCACTTACTTATCTATTGCCTGGAATAAAGGAGAAAAGGAGGTGCATACGATCTCGTGCAATCATACGATCTTCCCTTTTTTGTAAGGTGCGAGGGCCAGCTCTTCTAGTTGCGCCTCTAACCTTACTACGCTACCCTGATAAAAGGTCGAATTCAGCAGGACTGCAGGCACGAAATGCCGATCAAATCCCTTAGTTACGCTGCGCCCGGATCCGTGTCCCCACGTCCGCTTTTCTCCGCCCGAAACCCAGGAAGTTGGCTTTGCCAAAACAACATTACGGCCGTCCCGTTCATTCTATACTGACCCCGGCCCGGGCTGGCTTTTTGGGAAGCCCGTCCCCACAGCCAGTAACCTTCCTCACCGACCTTGGTTCCTTTCGAGGTCATCTAATTCATTAGGATATGTCCTCACCACGAAGAAGGGGAAGTGGCGGCCCACTGACAACAGAGGGAATTTAGTATGGAAAAAAGTAAGAACAAGAAAAGAAGGAAGTCAAAAAGTAAAAACTAACTCTAACTGCAATGGCTATTTGAAACTTTTTAAAAAGTTTCTAGAAAAGCAAAAAATAAAAAAAATAAGAAACGCTTTTATGAGGTAATTATGAGTTAAACTACTCGTGTTAGCATGTTGTTGCTGCTGCTACTTCTGTCCGGTAGCTATTGCTGCTGTTGCTGTTGCTGCTGTTGTTGCTGTTGCTGCTGCTGTTGCTCTTGCCGCTGTTGTCGCCGCTGCTGCTGCTGTTGTTGATGCTTCTATTGCTGTTGTTATTGTTGTTGTTTTTGTTGTTGTTGTTATTGGTATTGCTGTTGTTGTTCTTCCTACTACTGCTGCTATTGCTGCTGCTGTTGCTGCGGTTGCTGCTACTACTGTTGCTGCTGCTTTTGCTGCTACTGCTGTTGTTGTTACTGTTGTTGTTGTTGTTGTTGTTGTTGTTGCTGTTACTGCTGTTGTTGTTTTTGCTGCTGCTGCTGTGCTGTAGCTGTTGCTGCTGCTGTTGCTGCTGCCGTTGCTGATGCTGTTGTTGCTGCTGTTGCTATTGCTACTGTTGCCGCTGCTGCTGATGCTGTTGTTGTTGTTGGTGGTGGTGGTGGTGGTGGTTGTGGGGGTGTCGTTGTTGTTTTTGCTGGTGCTGTTGTTGTTGCTGTTGCTGTTGCTATTGCTGCTGTTGTTGCTGATGTTGCAGTTGCTGCTGTTGTTGCTGCTGTTGCTGTTGTTGTTGATGTTGTTTTTGTTGTTGCCGTTGCTGTTGTTGTTGCTGTTGTTGTTGCTGTAGTTGTTGTTGTTTTTGTTGTTGTATTTGTTGTTGATATAGTTGCTGTTTTTGTTGCTGCTATTGCTATTGCTGCTGCTCTTGCTATTGCTGCTGTGCTATTGTTGTTACTGCTGCTACTGCTATTGTTGTTGCTGCTACTGTTGTTCGTGCTGATTGTGTCGTTGTTGTTGTTGTTGATGTTGTCGCTGTTGCTGCTGCTGCTGCTGCTGATGCTG
>CM046468.1:1559279-1581779 GCA_025506415.1 Flaveria robusta
ATTCATGATGGAAGGCACTGTGTGTGGGGAATTCCCCAAGTAGATCTACCCATATAGAACAAGCGGTTCACACAAGAATTAATGATTGTGATACAATTAAGAGCAGGTTCAACATTAACCACAACATACAAGAATCATACAATAGCTCATAAATGATTTCAGTTTAAGCATAGCATGTTTCATCCCAAAACAGTAGTAAAAAGGGGACATTAGAACTCACCTTAGGGTTAGGTCAACGGTTCCTTGAGCAAAGAATAATTCAATTCCTAGCACCCTATCATCATGATTCAAGTAATAAGCTAATGATCTATGGTTATAATAAGAGTAACTAGGTTAATTTAGTTAAAAAGTTCAACTAACTTTGGTTCTTTAATAATTGTGTTAAAAAGTTTCATTTTTAGGTAAGTTGTCTTTTTTTATGTAAATGACATATTTTTATGATTTAAATCAGTTTGATAAGGTGATGATAAGTTTAACAAGTAATTTTAGTCATTTATTGATCATTTTATGGTGAAATTGCAGAATTACACTTTAGTCCTTCAAGTTTCATAATTTACAGTTTTTACCCTAAAGTTTGATTTCTATCATTTCATGACCCATTATGGCTCTTCATAATTTCTAGAAGTTCTACATATTTAAAATGACCTATTTTAACCCAAAATTTCAGTATTTTAATTTGGAGAATTTAAAATACCTATATCTAGTTACCGGTTACGGTTAAACCTATAATTTATCGTCTTGTTTTGAATATTGTAGTTTTTAACCCATAAGACTTATGTATTTCTTTTTAAACACTTCAAATAAACTTTTTAATATGTTTTAAATGGGATTTTTGAGTCATTATAGCCAAAGGCTTTGGTTTGTAAGAAATCGTTTGTAAACTCATTTTTAACTGAAACCGAACATTCTAAGTTAATTTTTCTTCAAACTTTTACCAAATTACCACCTTGAGGTCACTAAGTTACTGAAATTTCATTAATTCCATGATTTTATTCTTGTTACACAATTTTTAGAAATTTTCTCCAAAATCTCCCGGTTTAGGTCTATTTTGCTAATTAAATTCATAAAAATTACAATTTAACCCAATAAATCACCAAATTTGGTTTTTAACACTAAAATATATATTTTAGGGCCTGGAAATTATAAAATTTGATATTTGTTAAGTTTAACCAATAGCTTTCAATTTTACCACTTTTCGGGTCCTAGATTTACCTCATTTAGACTATTTTACCATGCTTTTCATAATGTTTACCCCAAGTCATGAATTTTACAGGTTTAAAATCATCAAACTACTGGAACAAAACATCAACTCACGGATTTATACATACAAGTCACCATTGATGCTTTTAGAGGGTGTTAATCACCTTTTACACATGTGTAATCGATATGTTTCAAGCATAATCATCACCAAACCATTATTTAACTTTTAGTCCAGCTTCATAAGGAGTTCATAAAATGTTTTAGAGCAGGTTTTTAACATGGGTTGAAAGGCTTTTCAAAACAAGTGGCTTTTTGGTGCTAAACCCATGAAAAAGAGGGTTTTCAAGGTGAAAGCTTGTGCACCATCCAAAGATTCACTAATCTATCACGATATATACCTTTAATGAAGTTAAAAGCCCCTCAAAACAAGGTTATAGCAGCAAGTTTCTGTTAGAACGAAGAAAGTAAGATTTTTGATAGAATAAAGGTGTAAAACTCAAGAAATAGACTCATTCGGGTACATTGATACTTACACTTCAGATGTTCCATGATTTTGGGATGATTTTGAGAGTTTGAAGGCTGTCGAATCTTGAGAGTAGGCTGAAACTTCCTGTTCTTTCAAAGACCTTGCTTGAAAACTCACCAAAACTCACTTTCTTGCTTGGTTTGATCTTACTCGATGCTAGAATGGTGTTGTTCTTCTATTATCTAACTAGGATGAAGAAGAAAATGCAGAGAATAAGGTGGAGATGGCTGGAGAATTTCATGTGGAAGAGAGAGAGAGAAGGGAGAGAAGAGGGAAATTGCATATATGGGGAGAAGAGGGAAATTGCATATATGGGGAGAAGAGAGTGAAATGAAGTGTTTGAGGGGTTCAAGGGTGGGAGGTGGTTGGTGGTTAAGGGGGGCGGCCGATTTGGTGGTTGGGGAGGGTTTTAATTTTGAATTTTAATTGTTTTATTAATTAGAGTAGGTTATTAGTAGTATAATTTTTGTAGGTAGTCTTATTTGGTAGTAGTTTCTTGTTTTTTAGATTTTTAAGTGTAAGAATCCAAATATATAATTCAAGATTGGATTTTGATTTATTATTATCATCAATGATTTATTTTACTTTGAAATTAAATTTTATCATGTAATTAATACTTTTCAAGGATTATCTATTAATTTCTAGACTAAGGCAAGGCATAAAGGTATCATCTAAGGCAATCAAGCATGTAATCAAATAATCATGTAAAAATGATAATAATAATAATAATACTATGAATGAAATAATGTTAAGTAAATTTTACCGTTAGGGTTGGACCTAGGAGTTGGTGGTTACATTCTCCCACCGTTTAGGAAATTTCATCCCGAAATTTTAGCTTCGATTAGATTCAGAACGGGTGGGTTTGAAGAAGTGCGGGTAATCTTTTCTCATCTCGTCTTCTCGTTCCCAAGTGAATTCAGGTCCTCGCCTGGAATTCCATCTCACTTTAACCTTGGGTATGCGACTTCGTCTGAGTTTCTTGACCAATCGGTCAGTGAACTCAACAGGTTCTTCCACAAAATTCAGCTTGTTATTAATTCTAGCTTCCTTCAAAGGCAGCTCCAGGGCTTTGTCTACCAAATACTTCTTCAAGTTAGACACATGGAATGTGTTATGTATGTAGCTTAACTCTTGAGGTAGTTTTAATTGATAAGCCACTAGGCCAATTCTAGCAAGTATTTCAAATGGTCCAATGTATCTTGGGCCTAGATTGCCTTTCTTACCAAACCTTACGGCTCCCTTACATGGTGCGACCTTTAGCATCACTCTATCACCTACCTGGAATTCCAAGGGTTTTCGCCTTTTGTCAGCGTATTTCTTCTGATGATCTCTGGCTGCTCTTAGACGCTCTTTGATTTTAAATATTTTGTTTGTGGTCTCCATCATGATGTCGGGTCCCATCACTTGGCTGTCACCAACCTCATTCCAACTTAACGGCGATCGACATTTCCTACCATATAGGGCTTCATACGGGGCTGCTTTTATACTTGCGTGGTAACTATTATTGTAGGAATACTCTACTAGAGGAAGATGGTTGTCCCAGTTCCCACCGAAGTCAATCACACAAGCTCTTAACATATCTTCCAAAGTTTGAATGGTTCTTTCACTTTGTCCGTCGGTTTGAGGGTGGTATGCAGTGCTTAAATCCAGACGGGTCCCCAAAGCCTGTTGGAGTGATCTCCAAAAATGAGAAGTGAAGCGACTATCACGGTCTGAGATAATCGATAGTGGCACTCCATGTCTGGTCACTATTTCGTCGATGTAAAGTTGGGCTAGCTTTGGCAAGTCGTAGTCCTCTCGAATTGGCAAGAAATGGGCTGATTTGGTAAGCCTATCCACTATTACCCAAATGGCATCATGTCCTCTGAAGGTTCTTGGTAACTTCATAACGAAATCCATTGTGATGTTATCCCATTTCGACTCTGGAATTTCGGGTTGTTGCACAGCTCCTGACGGCTTTTGATTTTCAGCTTTTACCATTGCGCACGTCAGACACTTCCCAACATAGGTGGCGATTGATTTCTTGATTCCAGGCCACTAGAATAGTGCCTTTAAGTCTTGATACATTTTGTCACTTCCTGGGTGCATCGAGTATATGGATTTGTGAGCTTCATCTAGAATTATCTCTCTAATCCCTCCATATTTTGGTACCCACGTTCTTCCTTCACACTTGTACAAACCATCGTTGCTCAACTCTAAACGCTTTTCCATTCCTGTTAGCATCTCCTCAGCTAGGTTATCCTCCTTCAGTGCTTCACCTTGAGTTTCTTTTAGCCTAGCAATAAGGCTGGTATACACACTCATCCTTAAGGCACGGACGCGAAGAGGTTTTTCCCTTTCCTTTCTACTCAAGGCATCTGCCACTACATTTGCCTTGCCGGGATGGTAGCAGATTTCACATTCGTAATCATTCAATAGCTCAACCCATCTTCTCTGACGCATGTTTAACATCTTTTAATCAAGAATGTGCTGCAAGCTTGTATGATCAGTATAGATAATGCACTTGGTGCCATAGAGATAGTGCCTCCACATTTTGAGTGCAAACACCATGGATCCCAATTCCAGATCATGAGTCGTGTAGTTCTTTTCATGCTCGTTCAACAGTCTGGATGTGTAAACAATCACCTTGTCTCGTTGCATTAGCACGCATCCTAGTCCCTGACGCGAGGCGTCACAATAGACTACGAAATCCTCAACTCCTTCCGGTAGGGCGAGGATAGGTGCACTACACAGTTTCTCCTTGAGTGTTTCAAATGATTTGTTCTGTTCTTGTTCCCATACAAAGGCTGTATTCTTCTTAGTCAAAGCAGTTAACGGTTGCACTATTCACGAGAAGTCTTTGATGAACCTCCTGTAGTATCCAGCCAAACCAAGGAATTGTCTTATCTCGGTAGGAGTTTCAGGAATCTTCTAATTCTTGATAGCCTTTACTTTTGAGGGGTCCACTTGAATCCCATCTTTATTCACTACATGCCCTAGAAATTGGATTTCACACATCCAAAATTCACATTTGGAGAATTTGGCATATAGCTGCTTATTCTTGAGCAACTCAAGAATCAGTCTAAGATGCTTCTCATGCTCTTCCTTGCTACGGGAGTAGATCAAGATATCATCAATAAACACAATCACAAACTTGTCTATGGGCGACATACTCGGTTCATGAGATCCATAAACACCGCTGGTGCATTAGTTAGTCCAAAGGGCATGAGTAGGTACTCATAGTGTCCATATCTAGTTCTAAAGGCTGTTTTGGGTATGTCTTCTTCTCTTATCTTCAGTTGATGGTATCCCGATCTTAAATCTATCTTGAAAAAATAACTAGCTCCTTGTAGTTGATCGAATAGATCATCAATTCTCGGAAGAGGATAACGATTCTTTATTGTCAGCTTGTTTAATTCCCGGTAATCAATACACATACGCAGGGTTCCATCCTTCTTTTTCACAAATAGCACCGGGGCACCCCATGGAGAAACACTTGGTCATATAAATCCCTTGTCAAGTAACTCTTGGATTTGTAACATTAGCTCTTTCATCTCGGGCGGGGCGAGTCGGTATGGTGCCTTAGCCACTGGTGCAGCTCCAGGCAATAAATCTAATTGGAACTCAACTTGCCGGGTTGGAGGGAGTCCCGGTAGATCTTCGGGAAATAATTCCGGATATTCAGAAACCACCGGTATATCTTAAATCTTCTTCTCCTCTTTCGCCTACATCACATAGACTATGAAAGCTAAGCATCCTTTCATGAGACTCTTGGTAGCCTTTAGGTGGGATATCATAGGATATAGCGCGTTACTTCTTTCACCATGAACAACTAATGTTTTCCCATCGCTTAAAGGTATTTTAAGTAAACGGTCATCACACATGATTTCAGCCCTATTTTTGGCTAACCAATCCATCCCAACAACTACATCAAAACCTCCTAGCGTTATAGGCATCAGGTCTACCTTAAATAAATTACCCTCTAGCTCCATTGAGCAACCTTTGATGATTTCGTTAGTTTCTATTATATTACCGTAGGCTAGCTCTACAGTATAGGCATCGGCTAAGGTGCAAGCTTTCAAATCAATCAAGGGCCTAAATGTAGTAGAAACAAAGCTACCTGTCGCTCCAGTATCAAATAGAACAGTAGCAGGATGGTGGTTAATGAGAAACGTACCATTAACCACATCGGGTTCCTCACGAGCACCATTCGGATCCATCACGAACGCTCTTCCCTTGGGTTTGGCATCCTTGTCCCTTGCTAATTTAGGGCACTTGTTCCTCATATGTCCTGGATCTCCACATTCATAGCATTGCTTACCCGGTTCATACGTATAATCCTTAATTAAATGACCAGTTCTTTTACACCTGAAGCAAGGCATTGGGTTGCAATCTCCTTGGTGGTGTAGTTTGCACTTGTTGCAAAAGGGGCTTGTGCCTAAGTACAGTTTTTGAGCCCTTCCACCATGATCATCACGCCTTGCTCCTTCACCGGTTCTCTTGCTTGAACTACCACTGCTACCCATTGTCTTTTTAATATCAAACCATTTCCTTTTCTCACCCATTACCTTCTTCTTGTCTTCTACCTTCACATGCTCTATCCATCCAGCTCTAATCAAGTCATCAGTCAAGCTACTTGTGAAATCAACTGCAGCTTGTAGGGTCGTGGGCCTGGAAGATCGAACCATGCCTCTAACCCTGGGATGTAATCCCCAGATGAAATGGGCTACACCTTTGGCTTCTGGTGTCACTAGATGTGGCACCATTCGGGACAAAGCTAGAAAACGGTTGATGTACTCCGTGTAGTTCAGGACTTTCATTTCCAAGCTCAGAAATTCAGATTCTAGCTTCTCAAGCTGATTGATTGGACAGTATTTGTTGGTCATTAGCTCTCTGAATTCGGACCAGTTCATCCTTCCAACAACATTCCTTCCACGAGGTTGAACAATAGTTCTCCACCACTCTAGTGCTGATCCCTTGAGTGATTGAGATGCAAACCTTACCATGTGCTCGAGTTTGCACTCGCTGATGTCCAGCACAGCTTCCATCTCATCCAGCCATCGGTAGGTCTCAATTGCACCCTAGGTGCCATAGAAGTCCTTTGGTTTGCATGCCATAAAGGTTTTGTAGGAACACCCATTCCTTTTCTCTTCGGTGTCATCATTGTTAGCTTCATCATTCCTGGGTTCACCGTTCCCGGTTGCATTACCCTGATCAGCGTTGATCTGGGCAATGATGGTTGGAATGGCATTTGCAATTTGTTGCGCCACCATGTTGGCAATCCTTTCCTCGTTTTCCACGTTGACATTCTCCCCATGTGGAGCTTCTGGTTGAGTAGGTGCTTGGTTTTCATTCTGGTTCCTAGCTTCTTCATTTCTTCCACTAGTTGCTCCTCTTCTTCCAATACGAACCCCTCGTCTTGGTGGCATTCTGGTGTCATCATAGACAAATCTGTTTAGCATCTCATAAATTGTTTTCAAGTATCTCATAACAACCGATTTTAATCCTACTAGCCACTAAACCCAGGACATAAAGGTTTTGTACCACATTTTATGACATTCAAAGATGCTTCACTCAATTAATGGGATAGATTATATCACAAGACAACATAATTTAACTCATGTCACATAACATCGCATAATTTCATTCAAAACCATTCTGTAAAAGTTAGAATCATAAGCAAAAGTCCATAAATAGATAAATGCAACCACAACCGAACATAATAGTTAAAGCATCATAGTTTCACAAATTGGAAGGTGCCATCACCCACATAATAATAATAATAGTGTCTGAAATAGATAATAGTTTCTCAAATAGTTCAATAGTTTCTTGCACACATTCAGATGTTTCCCACGTCATCACTGCCACTTCTTCTTCAGCCATGATCTTGAAATCCTGTAAGATTTTCATGAGTAAATTCGTTTCTCATAGCTCATGATAATGATAGTAATAATAGTAGTATCTATAGCAGTGATGGTAGTAGTATAAATAATCAGTAGTATCAGTAATCAGTAGCATTAAAAATTTGTAGTATCTCGATATAACAGGCATGAAAGTCACTTTTAAAATTTTAGACCACACAAAAGAAATTTTCTTGAATCATCAACCCAAAATACAGAGTTTAACATCACCTAGGGGTCCATCTTCTTAACTCACGCGTTCGGTAAATTCAGGATTACATTGATCAAGTGTAATCATCAATTTACCCAACCTGCTTACTCCGACACGTTCCAAACAAGGACAGTCCTAAGGAATCAAGGTTGTAGCCTAGGGTCTAGTAAGGTATTCCCAATTTCTCTACAACCTGTGGCTCTGATACCAATCTGTCACACCCCGGGCCCAAGTAGGGTGCAACGTCACAGACTGGCAACACATATGGCAGCGGAAACTAACCATCAAAAGAGCACACAAGGAGAGAAATCACATGGCATTGCATTAAAAGTTTTAACAACCCAAATACAATAGTCAAAAGCCGGGTCATAACAGACTTAATCCAAATTAAAGTAAATTCATAAGTTCAACAAACATCCAAACAAATTGTCCATTGATAGATTCAAACTAATTAATGCCATGTGGTGGTCACGGAACTAGGTCATCCAAAGAGTTTCCTCCAACTATTCCAAGCTCTCATCAAGGATTACCTGAAACATGCTCAAAAGATTTTGTGTCAACTAAAAAGTTGGTGAATTTCAAGTGCTTAAAGTTTAAAAACAAAAGGACTCCTTAGAATCCATAAGTAAATTTTTGAAATCATATATATCATTGTTATGGGGTCACAATCAACCCTGCACTCAGTCCCGGCTTGCCTCTTCTAAATTTGTGTTAATACCGGTTAACCAATAGGGATAACTGAGCCTTAAATAGTGAACCATACCTGCTGGATGGTTCACCTTAGTATCTTATAATACCTGTCACATGACAGAAATGACCCCGCAGGATCTCAGTGTGGTACCCTTCCCATTCATGATGGAAGGCACTGTGTGTGGGGGATTCCCCAAGTAGATCTACCCATATAGAAGAAGCGGTTCACACAAGAATTAATGATTGTGATTCAATTAAGAGCAGGTTCAACATTAACCACAACATACAAGAATCATACAATAGCTCATAAATGATTTCAGTTTAAGCATAGCATGTTTCATCCCAAAACAGTAGTAAAAAGGGGACACTAGAACTCAACTTAGGGTTAGGTTAACGGTTCCTTGAGCAAAGAATAATTCAATTCCTAGCACCCTATCATCATGATTCAAGTAATAAGCTAATGATCTGTGGTTATAATAAGAGTAACTTGGTTAATTTAGTTAAAAAGTTCAACTAACTTTGGTTCTTTAACAATTGTGTTAAAAAGTTTCATTTTTAGGTAAGTTGTCTTTCTTTATGTAAATGACATGTTTTTATGATTTAAATTAGTTTGATAAGGTGATGATAAGTTTAACAAGTAATTTTAGTCATTTATTGATCATTTTATGGTGAAATTGCAGAATTACACTTTAGTCCTTCAAGTTTCATAATTTACAGTTTTTACCCTAAAGTTTGATTTCTATCATTTCATGACCCATTATGGCTCTTCATAATTTCCAGAAGTTCTACATATTTAAAATGTCCTATTTTAACCCAAAATTTCAGTATTTTAATTTGGAGAATTTAAAATACCTATATCTAGTTACCCGTTACGGTTAAACCGACAATTTATCGTCTAGTTTTGAATATTGTAGTTTTTAACCCATAAGACTTATGTATTTCTTTTTAAACACTTCTAATAAACTTTTTAATATGTTTTAAATGGTATTTTTGAGTCATTAAAGCCAAAGGCTTTGGTTTGTAAGAAATCGTTTGTAAACTCATTTTTAACCGAAACCGAACATTCTAAGTTAATTTTTCTTCAAACTTTTACCAAATTACCACCTTGAGGTCACTAAGTTACTGAAACTTCATTAATTCCATGATTTTATACTTGTTACACAATTTTTAGAAATTTTCTCCAAAATCTCCCGGTTTAGGTCTATTTTGCTAATTAAATTTATAAAAATTACAATTTAACCCAATAAATCACCAAATTCGGTTTTTAATGCTAAAATATATATTTTAGGGCCTGGAAATTATAAAATTTGATATTTGTTAAGTTTAACCAATAGCTTTCAATTTTACCACTTTTCGGGTCCTAGATTTACCTCATTTAGACTATTTTACCATGCTTTTCATAATGTTTACCCCAAGTCACGAATTTTACAGGTTTAAAATCATCAAACTACTGGAACAAAACATCAACTCACGGATTTATACATACAAGTCACCATTGATGCTTTTAGAGGGTGTTAATCACCTTTTACACATGTGTAATCGATATGTTTCAAGCCTAATCATCATCAAACCATTATTTAACTTTTAGACCAGCTTAATAAGGAGTTCATAAACTGTTTTAGATCAGGTTTTTAACATGGGTTGAAAGGCTTTTCAAAACAGGTGGCTTTTTAGTGCTAAACCCATGAAAAAGAGGGTTTTCAAGGTGAAAGCTTGTGCACCATCCAGAGATTCACTAATCTATCATGAGATATACCATTAATGAAGTTAAAAGCTCCTCAAAACAAGGTTATAGCAGCAAGTTTCTGTTAGAACGAAGAAAGTGTAAAACTCAAGAAATAGCCTCATTCGGGTACATTGATATTTACACTTTAGATGTTCCATGATTTTGGGATGATTTTGAGAGTTTGAAGGCTGTTGAATCTTGAGAGTAGGCTGAAACTTCCTGTTCTTGCAAAGACCTTGCTTGAAAAGTCACCAAAACTCACTTTCTTGCTTGGTTTGATCTTGCTTGATGCTAGAATGGTGTTGTTCTTTGATTATCTAACTAGGATGAAGAAGAAAATGCTGTGAATAAGGTGGATATGGCTGGAGAATTTCATGAGGAAGAGAGAGAGAGAGAAGGGAGAGAAGAGGGAAATTGCATGTATGGGGAGAAGAGAGTGAAATGAAGTGTTTGAGGGGTTCAAGGGTGGGAGGTGGTTGGTGGTTAAGGGGGGCGGCCGATTTGGTGGTTGGGGAGGGTTTTAATTTCAAATTTTAATTGTTTTATTAATTAGAGTAGGTTATTAGTAGTATAATTTTTGTAGGTAGTGTTATTTGATAGTAGTTTCTTGTTTTTTAGATTTTTAAGTGTAAGAATCCATATATATAATTCAAGATTGGATTTTGATTTATTATTATCATCAATAATTTATTTTACCTTGAAATTAAATTTTATCATCTAATTAATACTTTTAAACGATTATCTATTAATTTCTAGACTAAGGCAAGGCATAAAGGTATCATCTAAGGCAATCAAGCGTGTAATCAAATAATCATGTAAATATGATAATAATAATAATACTATGAATGAAATAATGTTAAATAAATTTTAGGGTTAGGGTTGGACCTAAGAGTTGGTTGTTACAGCTACTGCTGTTGTTGCATCTGCTATTGTTGCTGCTGCTGCTGTTGTTTTTTGTTGATGCTGTTGTTGTTGTTGTTGTTGTTGTTTCTGTTGTTGTTGTTGTTTTTGTTGTTGGTGTTGTTGTTGGTGCTGGTGCTGCTGCTGTTGCTGTTGATGTTTATCTTGCAGCAGTTGTTGCTCCTCTTGCTGTCGCTGTTGCTGTTGTTGTTGTTGTTGTTGTCGTTACTGTTGCTGTTACTGCTGCGGTGCTGTAGCTGTTGCTGCTGCTGCTGCTGCTGCTGTTCTTGCTGCTACTGCGCTTGTTGTTGCTATTGCTGTTGTTGTTGCTATTGTTGTCGTTGTTGTTGTTGTTGTTGTTATTGTTGCTGCTATTGTTGCTGCTGTTGTTGCTGCTGTTGTTGCTGCTTCTGCTACTGCTGTGCTATAGCTGCTGCTGCTGTTGTTGCTATTGTTATTGTTGTTCTTGTCGTTGTATTTGTTGTTGATATTGTTGTAGTTGTTGTTGGTGCTATTACTGTTGCTTCTGCTCTTGCTATTGCTATTGTGCCATTGTTGTTACTGCTGCTGCTACTGTTGTTGTTGCTGCTGCTATTGTTGTTGCCGATGCTATTGCTGTTGTTGTTGTTGTTGTTGTTGTTGTTGTCGTTGTTGCTACTGCTGCTGATGCTGTGCTGCTTCTGTTGCTGTTGTTGTTGTTGATGTGGCTGTTCCTATTGTTGCTGTTGCTGGTGTTGTTGTTGATGCTTATATTACTGCTGTTGTTGTTTTTGTTGTTGTTGTTGTTATTGGTGTTGCTGTTGTTGTTGCTGTTGTTGCTGCTGCTGCTGCGGTTGCTGCTGCTGCTGCTGTTGTTGCTGCTGTTGTTACTTCTGTTGCTATTGCTGTTGCTGTTGCTATTGTTGTTGTTGTTGCTGTTGCTGTTGCTGTTGTTGTTGTTGGTGTTGTTGTTGGTGTTGTCGCTGGTGCTGCTGTTGCTGCTGTTGCTGCTGTTGCTGCTGTTGCTGCTGTTGCTGCTGATGCTATGCTGCTCATGTTGCTGTTGTTGTTTATGTTGCTGTGGCTGTTGCTATTGTTGCTGTGGCTGTTGTTGTTGCTGTTGCTATTGCTGTTGCCGCTATTGTTGCTGCCGTTGTTACCGTTGCTATTGCTGCTGCTACTGCTGTTGTTGTTGCTATTGCTGTTGCTGTTGCTGTTGCTGTTGCTGTTATTGTTGTTGTTGTTATTGTTGCTGTTGTTGTTGTTGCTGCTGCTACTGCTATGCTATAGCTGTTGCTGTTGTTGTTGTTGTTGTTGTTGTTGGTGCTATTACTGTTGCTTCTGCTCTTGCTATTGCTGTTGTGCCATTGTTGTTACTGCTGCTGCTACTGTTGTTGTTGCTGCTGCTATTGTTGTTGCCGATGCTATTGCTGTTGTTGTTGTTGTTGTTGTTGTTGTTGTCGTTGTTGCTACTGCTGCTGATGCTGTGCTGCTTCTGTTGCTGTTGTTGTTGTTGATGTGGCTGTTCCTATTGTTGCTGTTGCTGGTGTTGTTGTTGATGCTTATATTACTGCTGTTGTTGTTTTTGTTGTTGTTGTTGTTATTGGTGTTGCTGTTGTTGTTGCTGTTGTTGCTGCTGCTGCTGCGGTTGCTGCTGCTGCTGCTGCTGCGGTTGCTGCTGCTGCTGCTGCTGTTACTTCTGTTGCTATTGCTGTTGCTGTTGCTATTGTTGTTGTTGTTGCTGTTGCTGTTGCTGTTGTTGTTGTTGGTGTTGTCGTTGGTGTTGTCGCTGGTGCTGCTGTTGCTGCTGTTGCTGCTGATGCTATGCTGCTCATGTTGCTGTTGTTGTTTATGTTGCTGTGGCTGTTGCTATTGTTGCTGTGGCTGTTGTTGTTGCTGTTGCTATTGCTGTTGCTGCTATTGTTGCTGCCGTTGTTACCGTTGCTATTGCTGCTGCTGCTGCTGTTGTTGTTGCTATTGCTGTTGCTGTTGCTGTTGCTGTTGCTGTTATTGTTGTTGTTGTTATTGTTGCTGTTGTTCTTGTTGCTGCTGCTACTGCTATGCTATAGCTGTTGCTGTTGTTGTTGTTGTTGTTGTTGTTGTTGTTGTTGTGGCTGGTGCTGCTGTTGTTGCTGCTGTTGTTGCTGCTGTTGCCGTCGCTGCTGTTGCTGTTGCTGTTGCTGTTGCTGATGCTTCTATTGCTGTTGTTGTTGTTTTTATTGTTTTTGTTGTTGTTATTGTTGGTGTTGTTGTTAGTGTTGCTGTTGCTGTTGCTGTTGTTGCTGCTGTTGTTGTTGCTACTTCTGCTGTAGCTGCTGTTGGTGCTGCTGTTGCTGCTGCTGTTGCTGTTGCTGTTGCTATTGCTGTTGCTGTTGTTACTTTTGCTATTGCTACTGTTGCTATTGCTGTTGTTGTTTATGTTGCGGCTATTCCTGTTGCTGTTGCCGTTCCTGCTGCTGTTGTTGTTGTTGTTGTTGCTGCTACTTCTACCGTTGTTGCTGTGCTGATGTTGCTGCTGCTGTTGCTGCTACTAATACTGTTGCTGCCGCTGTTGTTGTTGCTGTTGCCGTTGTTGTTGCTGATGCTCTTGCTGTTGCTGCTGCTGTTGTTCTTGTTGTTGCTATAGTTACTGTTGTTGTTGTTGTTGGTGGTGGTGGTAGTGGTGGTGTTTTTGTTGGTGCTGCTGCTACTGTTGTTGCTGTTGCTGTTTATCTTGCAGCTGTTGTTGCTGTCTGGCTGTTGCCGCTGCTGTAGCTGCTATTGTTGTTGTTGTTGTTGTTGTTGTTGTTGCTATAGTTGATGTTGCTGCTGCTGTGCTGTAGTTGCTGCTGCTGCAGCCGTTGTTGCTGTTGATGTTGTTGCTGTTGTTGTTGTTGCTGCTGATGCTGTTGCTGTTGCTAATGTTGTTGCTGTTGCTGTTGTTGTTGTTGTTGTTTCTGTTGTTGTTGTTGGTGGTGGGGGTGTTGGTGTTGTTGTTGGTGCTGCTGCTGCTGCTGCGGTTACTGTGCTGCTTCAATTACTGTTATTATTGCTATGGCTGTTGCTGCTGTTGCCCTGTGGCTGCTGCTTCTGTTGCTGTGGCTGTTGCTGTTGCGGCTGTTGCTGCTCTTGCTGTTGTTGCTCCTCAAACTGTTGCTGCTGCTGTTGCTGTTGCTGTTGCTACTGTTGTTGTTGTTGTTGTTGCTGCTGCTACTGTTTTTGTTGCTGCTGCTGTGCTGTAGCTGTTGGTGCAGCTGTTGCTCTTGCTGCTGCTGCTGTTGTTGCTGCTGCTGCTGTTGTTGCTGCTATTGTTGTTGCTGCTGCTGTTGTTGTTGCTGCTGCTGCTGCTGTTATTGTTATTGTTATTGTTGTTGCTGTTGTTGTTATTGTTGGTGGTGGTGTTTTTGTTGGTGCTGCTGCTGCTATTGCTGTTTATCTTATAGCTGTTGTTGCTGCTCTGGCTGTTGCTGCTGCAGCGGTTGTTGCTGCTGCTGTTGTTGCTACTGATGCTGTTGCTGCTGCTGATGTTGATGCTGTTGTTGTTGTTGTTGTCGCTGTTGCTGCTACTGCTGCTAATGTTATGCTGCTCCTGTTGTTGTTGTTGTTGTTGTTGCTGTGGCTGTTGCTCCTGTTGCTGTTGCTGTTGCTGCCGCTGCTGTTGTTGTTGTTCATATTGCTATTGCTGTTGTTGTCATTATTGTTGTTGTTATTATTGTTGCTGTTGTTGCTATTACTGCTACTGCTGTGCTATAGCTGTTGCTGCTGTTGTTGCTATTGCTGTTGCTGTTGTTGTTGTTGTTGTTGTTGTCGTTGTATTTGTTGTTGATGTTGTTGCTATTGTTGTTGTTGGTGCTATTGCTGTTGCAGCTGTTTTTGCTAATGCTGCTGTGCTATTGTTGTTACTGCTGCTGCTGCTGTTGTTGTTGCTGCAGCTGTTGTTGCTGATGTTGTTGTTGTTGTTGTTGTTGTTGGTGTTGTTGTTGTCGCTGTCGCTGCTGCTGCTTCTGATTCTGTGCTACTCCTGTTGCTGTTGTTGTTGTTGTTGCTGTGGCTGTTGCTACTGCTGCTGCGGCTGTTGCTGTTGCTGTTGCTGCTGCTGTTGCTGCCGTTGTTGCCGTTGCTGTTGTTGCTGCTGCTGCTGCTGTTGATACTTTTATTGGTGTTGTTGTTGTTTTTGTTGTTGTTGTTGTTGGTGTTGTTGTTGGTGTTGCTGTCGCTGCTGCTGCTGCTGCTGTTGTTGCTGTTGCTGTTGCTGTTGCTGTTGCTGTTGTTGTTGTTGTTGTTATTGTTGCTGTTGTTGTTGTTGTTGCTGCTGCTGCTATTGTTGTTGTTGTTGTTGTGTAAGGCTCCATTCTCGGGACACTCACAGTTGGACATTTATCGCACACGATAATTAAAACATATTATATTTCGTAAATCATTGCAGCGGAATAATATAATAAACCATTTCATAAATTAATAATTGCTTTTGCCAAATAATACAAAATTGTTACATTACAAAACATCATTTGGTTGTATTACAACACAAAAACATTATTGTTACACAAAATGGATGCAAGTTAAAACTTGCCAAGTAGCTTCACCCCGTGCCATCCTCAGCAACCATTACCTGCCAACGGAAAATGCATAAAATTCAGAGTTGCTGAGTGAGTTCTAGTTTTATAATAGAAATACTTTACTTTCGTTTAGAAACCTTTCTTTACTTTCTTTCGTGATCATACATCATACGTACATATAGATTATATTTATTATTATCTTTCATCATCATTCATCATCGTACGTCATTCGTTCATTCATCATTATCATTCACTTTCATCCGGACCAATGCCATGTGCAATACCCCGAACATTGCGCACGAAGCTGGTTACTGGGCCAAAGTCTATAAATAGACCCTTAACATTGTGCACGAAGCTGACTCCAGTACCTGGGGCAAGTGACAAAAGACCCATACGTTTGGTCAATCACAAGGATTAAACCCCCGTGTGCATGTTGAGCTAACACCCTTCATTGGGTGTGAACCTCCTTACGTTTGCTTGCAAGACTCTTCTTTCATTCTTTACGTTCCACTTTTCATTAACATCCGCTTTCATTATATAATACTTTACGTTTATTAACATAATCACACCATGTAAAGCCACGGAGTAATACATAATAAGGAACATAAAGAAAACAGGCCATGAACATGCATAAAATCATCATACATCACCCCCGGAAACATTCCAAGTCATTGCCTAAAAATCTCTTTTTCCCAAAATTCCAGAAAATTTTCTAAGGCATTAGGCGCATGAGCACTATACAGGCGCACAAGCACTATGCGGGCGCTTGAATACTTAGGCGCATGGGCGACTAAGGCGCATGGGCGACTAAGACGCATGGGCACTATTTGGGCGTACGAGCCTTACTTAGGTACATGGACAGGGTTTCTGGGCGCATGGGTACTATGCAGGCGCACGAGCCTAACTTATGCGCATGGGCACTATTTGGGCGTACGAGCCTTACTTAGGTACATGGACATTCTAGGCGCATGGGTACTATGCATGGACACTTAGGCGTTCGTGCAGTTCGGCGTATGGGCATACTTAGGCGCCTGGGCATAATTCTAGGCACATGGGCACTATTTGTGCTCACGAACCTTGGCCGCATGAGTACTATTTGGGCGCATGACCTTAGGCGCATGGCCAACTGTTTTCAAACTAACATCATTCTCAGACCCAAAATCATCAATCTAACCTGTTTTAGCCTAGTTTATAGCATACTAAGCATCACAACAAGCATAAAATCATGAACATAACCCAAAAATCATCCCGAACATACACCCACCAATCGGGCACACACATACACATACGGGTACACACCCAACTTCAAATAAAACGTTAAAGCATACATTTTCAGCCCCAAAACAGTTTAAAATATTTAAAAACGGGGATCTAGAACTCACCTCTTGCAACTTTCGAGTAAGACTTCCTTCAAACCCGAATGCTCTATGAGTTCAAACACCTAAAAGAGTCCAAAACACACAACCGAACACATACAAGCACATAAGCACATACCCGAGGCTGAAATGTAGCCAAGAACAACCTAAAAATCAGAAAACTAACCTGAATTCAGCTTCTTCTTCTTTCTCCCTCTAGAACCGGGAGAATTCTCTGCTTTCTCTCTCTAGAAATCCGATGGAAAGATGGTACAGGGGTCATGGGCGGCCATGGCCACCTTTTTGAATAAATTAATATCAACTTTGTCCCTTGTACCATTTTAACCCCTCAATTTCTTTTTCTTCACTTTTTCTCTTCTTTTAAAATTTCCGGGTGTTACAAGTCCACCCCCTTATATAGGTTTCGTCCTCGAAATCTGTCACTCCTCGAACAGCTGAGGATAATGCTGTCTCGTCTCCTCCTCAGGTTCCCATGTAGACTCAGATCCCTTTCTATGTTTCCACTGTACTCGCACCAAGGGAACCACTTTATTCCTTAGCCTCTTCTCTTTCCTGTCAATGATAGCCACTGGTTCCTCCACATAATTGAGCCGCTCGTCGACCTCAATGTCCTCTAGTGGTACCACCATTTCTTCATCAGCTAGGCACTTTCTCAAATGAGATTCATGAAAAGTCGGGTAAATTCCACTTAATTCATCGAGCAACTCCAATCTATAGGCCACCTCTCCTACTCGAGCAATGATTCGGAAAGGCCCTATATACCTCGGGCTCAACTTGCCCAGCTTTCTAAACCGAATGATACCCTTCCAAGGTGAAACCTTCAACATGACACTATCACCCACCTTGAATTCAATCGGTCTACGTCTTTTATCGGCATACGACTTCTGCCTATCCTTGGCTGCCTTCATAAAGGCTTTGATCTTCTCCAACTTCTCAGTCGTAGCCTCAATCACTTCAATGCTCTCTAGCTCCTTCTAACCGATGTCACCCCAACATACGGGCGTCCTAAACCTCCTACCGCATAGCACCTCATAAGGTGGCATACCGATGCTGGCATGATAACTGTTGTTGTATGATAATTCAGCTAACGGTAGATGTTCGTCCCAACTTACTCCGAAGTCAATGACGAATGCCCGAAGCATATCTTCTAGTATCTGATTCGTTCTTTCTGATTGACCATCCGTTTGAGGATGAAAAGCCGTACTGATATGTAACCTCGTCCCCATCGCATCATGAAATCTCTTCCAAAACATGGATGTTAACCGGGTGTCACGGTCAGACACGATAGACACAGGTGCACCATGACTAGTCACAATCTACTTGATGAACAGATTCGCTAACCTCTCGGATGAATACATTGCACGGATCGGTAGGAAGTGAGCACTTTTCGTCAGACGGTCGACTATCACCCATATGGCATCATACCCCCTTGCCGTTCGCGGCAGCTTCATAATAAAATCCATGGTGATATGCTCTCACTTCCACTCGGGTATATCCAAAGGTTGGATCTTGCCGTATGGCTTCTGATGCTCCGCCTTCACTTGTAAGAAAGTAAGCTGGGTCGACCTTGATCCCTTCGGGATTCACAACGTGACACAAAAACTAAACTTCGCGCAACCAGAATGCGCACTTGGAGAACTTGGCATACAACTTCTCCCTTCTAAGTGTCTGCCACACTTCCCGAATGTGACCGGCATGCTCCTCCTCGCTCCTCGAATAAATCAGGATGTCATTGATGAACACTATCACCGATTTATCCAACATCGGCTGGCACACCCGATTCATCAAATCCATAAAAGCAGCTGGCGCATTGGTTAAACCAAAAGACATAACGAGAAACTCGTAGTGTCCGTAACGTGTGCGAAAAGGTGTTTTAGTAGTATCCTGCTCCTTCACCTTATGCTGATGATAACCCGATCGAAGATCTATCCTCGAGAACCAACTGGCACCTTGGAGCTGATCAAACAAGTCATTGATTCTTGGTAAAGGATATCGGTTCTTCACCGTCAACTTGTTTAACTCACGGTAGTCGATGCACATCCTCATGCTACCGTCCTTCTTCTTTACAAACAAGACCGGAGCACCCCAGGGAGAGATACTCGGTCGAATAAACCCTTTATCGAATAGTTCTTGCAATTGAACCATCAGTTCCTACATCTCCGTTGGAGCCAAACGATATGGTGCCTTAGCGACAGGCTAAGCACAGGGCATCAAATCAATCTGGAATTCGATCTTACGGTCCGGTGGCACACCTGGTAAATCTTCTGGAAACACATCGAGAAAGTCACACACAACTGGTACATCAGACAGTTGTGGTGTCGACGTGTCCACATCCTTCACATAAGCCAGGTAGGCACTACATCCACGCCTCATGCACTTCCCCGCCACCGCCATCAAAATTACCTTCGGAATCATTGTAACTCTATCACCGTAGATCGTCACCGAATTCCCGTCAGGCGCTGTCAGTCGGATCATCTTCTTGCGGCACACAATATTCGCCTCATAGGCCGTTAACCAGTCCATCCTTAGGACTACATCAAACCCGCCAAAGGTCATCACAAACTGTCTAGCAGGAAACCTATGACCTTCTAGCTCTATGTGACAGCCTTCTATTAGATTAGAAATCCTGGTAGACTTACCTATAGCAGTTTCTACATCGAAGGGCTCATCAATACTTCTACTTCTAACGGGCAAATTAGCACAGAAAGCAGCAGGAATAAAACTCCTACTAGCACCAGAATCAAATAACACAGAATCAACAGTTTGGTTTACTAGAAACGTACATGACACAACATCGGGGTACGTCCTAGCCTGCTCCCTGGTCATCGTAAAAGCTCTGGCGCTCGCTTCTGCCCTTCACTCCCAGCCTTCTTCTTTACCCCGGAACTCTCAGCCCTCGGCTTCTTACAGTCCCTACTCAGATGGCCATCTTCTCCATAGTTATAGCATCTCACGGGCCCGCACTCTCGAGCCATGTGACCGGGCTTCCCGCACTTGAAGTAGACGTTTGATCCCCTCTACACTCCCCCGTATGCTCCTTTTCGCATCTACCACACCTCTTCGCTTCTACACCGGGTGTGGCTACACGCCGGTCATCCACCCTTGCAACCTAATTGTTTCGAGCGACACCACTGCATCCAAACCGCTTCCCATTCCAATTTCGATCACCACCACCACCCTCCGTGCTCACTTCAACCACTGTCACCTCCCACTCATCCTACAACCTTCCCGCCAGATCAACCACCGACCTAAACGTGCTTGGCTGGGCGGCGATCATGTGCCTGTAAATATCCGTCGGCAAGCCCTGGATGTACCTCTTTATCTTTCGTGACATAGGTGTCACCTGATCTGGCACTAGTCGCGCCATCTCGTTAAACTTGGTCGTATACTGATGGTGCGTCATGGTTCCCGCCTCCAGCTGCAGGATCTCCCTCTCAATCTTATCAAGTTCCCTGTGAGGACAAAACTCCTTAATAACCAACTTCTTCAGCTCATCCCACTTCATCTTTCCAATTGCCCTGCTACCCTCGGCCTAGACAATTTGTCCCACCAGCACAAAGCCGAGTCCACAAATGAGTGGGTAGCAAATTTCACCTTCTGGTCCTCCCTGCACTCGCTGATATCAAGTACAGCTTCCATTTCTCTCACCCGTTGATGAGCAGCAGCAGCGTTGCCATTGCCATCAAAAGTCGGGGGACTTGCATCTTTGGAATGCCCCAAAATTATAGCCCTGAGCTGTTCCTGGCACCGCTTCTTCCTCCTCCTCGTCACTTGGGACAACCGTCTCAGTCTCTCGCTGCCACACTTCTCCCGCGGTCTTCTTTTTCTCCTTCTTTTCATCCTCCCTTACAGCTCTGATCACTTCAACCACCACAGACGACAGGATCGTCTGCATGACCTGGTGAACCTCCTTAACGACAGCCTCTTTCACCGAGGCCCTCAGATTAGCACTCTCATCACCACCTTCCTGGTGATGAGTCTCGGGCTCTTTAAGTGCCCTTTCCGCAGCCTTAGCACCACCTCTTGTGGCACGCGGTCCAGCACCACGTCCACCACGACCTCCACCTCTAGAAGCCTTCAAAGATCTACCACCAGCCATCTTCTAAACACACTATAAGATTCAACACCAACACGGTCATTCAAGGTAACAGCTCAGTTTATGTCAAGTATAGTAAGTCCCTAATTAGAGTGGCCAGTTGTGATTAGCCACTTACTTTACTCTTCATACCCCAAGCATTTCCTATCCTGACTACATCAGTATTCAAATCTACTAAGAGCACATAAATCAGATAGCATGCGCACATAATACCGGTTAATCATTAAAGAAAGAAAAATACATGATGGCACGTAGCTACAAGGGCTGGCATCCTTCCATTTGTCCCATTCTCAGTTTAAGTTTAGGTTTATTGGAAAATATTTACCCATTTCTCTTAAACTTTGGCTCCGATACTAACTTGTAAAACCCCGTTCCCGGGATGCTCACAGTTGGACATTCATTGCACATGTTAATTAAAACATATTACATTTCATAAATCATTGCAGCGGAATAATTTAACAAAAACCATTTCATATATTAATAATAGCTGTTTACAACATTACTACATTGAAAATCATTGTTTGGTTTCATTACTACACAAAAACATCATTGTAAAACAAAATGGATGCCATCCAAAACTTGCCAAGTAGCTTCACCCAATGGCATCCTCAGCAACCATTACCTGCCAACTGAAAATGCATAAAAGTCAGCGTTGCTGAGTGAGTTCTTGTTTTATAAAAATATATTACCTTTCATTCGTTATAACCTTTTCATACTTTCGTACGTGATCATACATCATACATACATCAAGGTAATATTTATTATCTTCCACCATCGTTTATTTCGATCATATCGCACGTTTCGTACATTTCGTACGTTACATTATCTTTCACTTTTATCTAGGTCCTGTCATATACTAAACCCCCCTCTTGGGCACGAAGCCAACTAATCTAGGGTTTAGCGACAAGGACCCCGTTTCGCACGTATGGAATAGTCACCACGACTGATTCCCCTGTGTGTGACCCTCATGGGGCAGCCAAGATCGCACGCTTTATGTCACACAGTTGAGCTGACAACTCTCAAGGAGTTGTGAACCTCCTTACATTTTGCTTGCAAGACTTTCATTCGTTCATTCATTATGTTCCACTTTCATTATCTTAGACCTTTCGCTTCGTTAAGATAATACTTTACGTTCATTAACGTAATCACACCACGTGAAGCCACGGAATAATACATAATAAGGAACATAAGGAAACAGACCATAAACATGCATAAAATCATCATATAATCATCACATATCAACCCCGGAAACATCCCAAGTCATAGCCTAAAAGTCCCTCTTTCGCGAAAATCTCAGAAAATTTTCTAAGTCTTTAGGCGCATGAGCACTATGCAGGTGCACAAGCACTTTGCAGGCGCATGAATACTTAGGCGCATAGGCG
>CM046468.1:1591779-1594279 GCA_025506415.1 Flaveria robusta
GTTGTTATTGTTGTTGTTGTTGCGGCTGTTGCTGTTGCTATTGATGTTGTTGCTGATGTTGCTGCTGCTGCTGTTGCTGCTGCTGTTGTTGCTGCTGTTGTTGCTGTGGCTGTTGTACATGATGTTGTTGTTGCCGCTGCTGCTGCTACTTCTGCTGTTGCTACTAGTACTGGTGCTGCTGCTATTGTTGTTGTTGTTACTGTTGCCGTTGCTGTTGTTGTTGGTGGTGGTGTTGCTGTTGTTGTTGGTGTTGGTGTTGCTGTTGCTACTGCTGTTGCTACTATTGCTGTTGTTGCTGCTGCTGCGGGTACTATTGTTGTTGTTGTTGCTATTGTTGTTGCTGTTGGTGTTGTTCGTGGTGGTAGTGTTGCTGTTGCTGCTGCTGTTGTTGCTATTGCTGTTGCTGCTACTACTGCTGCTGCTGCTGTTGTTACTGCTGGTGTTGTTGTTGTTGTGGTTGTTGTTATTGTTGTTGCTGCTGCTTCTGCTGCTGATGTTGCTGTTGCTGGTTCTGTTGCTGATGCTGCTGTCGCTGTTGGTGTTGTTGTTGCTGCTGTTGTCGCTATTGCTGCTGTTGATGTTGTTATTATTACTGTTGCTACTGCTGCTATTGTTGTTGCTACTGCTGTTGTTGTTGTTGTTGCTGTTGCTGTTGTTGTTGTTGTTGCTGCTGCTATTGTTGTTGGTGTTGGTATTGGTGTTGCTATTACTGCTGTTGTTGCTGTTGTTATTGTTGTTGTTGTTGTTGCTGCAGCTTTTGCTGTTGCTTTTGTTTTTGCAAGTTCTGCTGCTACAGTTGTTGTTATTGCTGCTGCTCTCGTTAATACTGCAGTTGATGTTGTTACTGTTGCTGTTGCTGCTGCTGTGGTTGTTGCTGTTGCTGTGATTGTAGCTGCTGCTGTCGTTGTTGCTGCAGTTGATGTTACTGTTATTGCTGCTGCTGCTGCTGTTGTTGGTGTTGCTATTGTTGCTTCTCTTGTTGTTGTTGTTGTTCTTGTTGATGTTGTTGCTCTTGCTGTTGATGTTGCTGTTACTACTGTTGATGCTGCTGCTGCTACTGCTCTTGCTGCTGTTGTTGCTGTTGCTGTTGTTGTAGTTGTTGTTCTTGCTGGTGTTGTTGTTGTTGTTGCTGGTGCTGTTGTTATTGTTGTTGTTGTTGTTGCTGTTGTTGTTGTTGTTGTTGTTGTTGTTGTTGCTGTTGTTGTTCTTGTCGTTGCTTTTGTTGTTCGTGTTGCTGTTGCTGCTGCTGCTGCTACTGCTGTTGCTGTTGCTGTTGCTGTTGTTCCTATTGTTGTTGTTGTTGTTGGTCGTGGTGTTGGTGTTGCTGTTGCTGTTGATGTTGATGTTGTTGCTGTTGCTGCTGCTTCTGCTTTTGTTACTGCTGCTGTTGTTGTTGTTGCTGTTGTTCATGCTGTTATTGTTGCTGCTGCTGCTACTACTTCTGCTGCTGCTACTGCTGCTACTGCTGCTGGTGCTGCTGCTATTGTTGTTGTTGCTGTTGTTGCCGTTGCTGCTGTTGTTGTTGGTGGTGTTGCTGTTCTTGTTGGTATTGCTGTTGCTACTATTGTTGCTGCTGCTGCGGCTACTATTGTTGTTGCTGTTGGTGTTATCGGTGGTGGTAGTGTTGCTGTTGCTGCTGTTGTTGTTGCTATTGATGTTGCTGCTACTGCTGCGGCTGCTGCTGCTGCGGCTGCTGCTGCTGCTGCTGTTGTTGCTGTTGTTGTTGCTGCTGTTATAGTTGCTGCTGGTGTTGTTGTTGTTGTTGTTGTTGTTGTTGCTACTTCTACTCTGCTACTGTTGCTGCTTCTGTTGCTGTTGCTGGTTCTATAGCTGCTGCTGCTGCTACTGTTGCTGTTGTTGCTGCTACTGGTGTAGCTGTTGCTGCTGTTGTCGCTGTTGCTGCTGTTGTCGCTGTTACTGCTGTTGATGTTGTTATTCTTGCTGTTGCTACTGCTGCTATTGTTGTTGGTGCTCCTGTTGTTGTTGTAGTTGTTGTTGCTGTTGTTGTTGCTGTTGGTGTTGCTGTTGTTATTGCTTCTTCTGCTGCTACTGCTGTTGTTATTGTTGTTGTTGTTGTTGCTACTACTACTGCTGTTGTTGTTGTTGCTACTGCTGTTGTTGTTCTTGATGTTCTTGTTGCTCTTTTTGTTGTTGTTGTTGTTGTTGCTGTTGCTATTGCTGTTGTTGTTGCTGCTACCGCTATTGCTGCTATTGTTGTTGTTGCTGTTGCTGTTGTTGTTGTTGTTGTTGTTGTTGTTGTTGCTGCTGCTGCTGCGGCTGTTGTTGTTGTTGTTGTTGTTGATGTTGTTGTTGCTTTTGTTGTTGCTGTTTTTGCTGTTGTTGTTGTTGTTGCTGTTGTTGTTGGTGTTGTTGTTGTTGTTGCTGTTGTTGTTGTTGTTGCTGCTGATGTTGCTGCTACTATTGTTGTTGTTATTGTTGTTGCTGTTGCTGTTGTTGTTGTTGCTGCTGCTGCTACTGATATTGCTGTTATTGTTGTTGT